>CM038677.1:792131371-792145969 GCA_021605205.1 Aegilops longissima | reverse complement strand
ACAATTTTTTGTATGCTATGAACATATTTTAAAAGTAAATAGTGCAAAAGAGTTTTCATTTCATACAAAAAAATTAGATGTTCATGAAACATATATTAAACACTCAAAATGTCATGAATTTTTTGAATGGTATGAACATTTTATAAAATTAAGCTAACATTCTTTACATTTTAATAATTATTTTCAAAAATTCATGAACATATTTTAAACGTGTGTGCACTTTTTAAATGGCATGGACATTTTTTGAATGATATGAACAATTTTACAAATTGGGCAGACAACTTTTCACATCTCAAGTATATTTATTTCATATTTTTTCTTAAAAGTAATCTAAGGGCAGTAATTTTGAAATATATTATATATATCTTGATAATATAAATAAAATGATAAAGAGAAAATAAAATGCATCAAAACAAACGAACATAATTCTACTGGACCGTCCCTTACATACTCTCCTTAATTCGAGACGTTAATCTCTGGGCAAATAGGGCGAGACGCCGATACAAAAGATATATAGGCACACCCAGCATCTAGGTGTATTATCATACATGGTGTATTTAATGATGTCTAACATTTGTTTGAAAATTGTTGAAACATGATTTGAAAAAAAATTCATGATGCATTTGAAAAATGTTCGGCATGTACAGAAGATGTGTTACACATGTATAAAGAAATGTACAGCGTGTATTAAAATATTGACATGCATTTAAAATATCAAACAAATCCATTGAAAACCGATAAAAGAACTCATAGGAACAAAAAAAGGCACATGAAAGGTTCTAAAATGGTCCAAACCGGTTCATACAACCTTCCGAAAACTGCTCTAGAGACTGCAATGTTGGTCTAGCCCGTTTAGTGAAGCGCCGCTCAAAACATAAAACTGACAAAAATAACTTCCGCAAATTATCAACTGCAAGCGTGCGGCACAACCACTAAGCTAAAAAAAATTATCAAGCTGTTTCTTAAACGCATTCGTAAATATACGAAGTCGGTCCTCACATTTCGAGCCTGGTAAATATGTATGGGCCTGTGTGCTCGACACGCTGATTGCATATGTGACAGAAGTTTGGTTGCCTAGCTGTGTTTTCCTATTTGCCGCTTACTGCCGCAAAGAGCCGCCGTATAGCACAGGATGACCCGTTACCTTTTCCAGCTTTTCTGATTTTGGGAACCATTCGGTAAGGTTGGGTTTATCTGTGTTTTTGCTCTTTCTGATAATCGGTTTTCCTCTGTTTTTGTTTTCCTTTTTCCAGAACTTTTTCTATTCCAAAAAGATGAAAAATCCCAAATCACATTTGAAGAAAATGAGATTCTTAATATTCTATGAATTTAAAACATATTCTTGTTTTCAAAATTTGTTCAAAATTGAAAAAAAAACTCGTGTTATATAAAATGTTTTAAAAATTTTAGAAATTTTTCATGTTTTTATAGTTCGGAATTACAGAAACATGTTACCATTTAAAAAAATTCTTCATAAATTCAAAGATTCTTTCCTTTTCAAAATTTGTACAGAATTTTTCAAAAAAAATTGTAAAAATGTGCAGATTTTAAAAACTTCAGCAAGTTTGAAATTTGTTTGATTTTTCAAAAATTATGCTAAAACATTATAAAAGCAAGTGATACAATAACATCATGCTATAGTAGGGGCTCACTACAAAACTTCGTTTCACTATAGTGCTTGGTTTTCCCATCTCTATTATGCTTGGTTCTCCTGCTCGCTACAACCATATGATTGCTTTGCTGGCGTTGTTAATGGGCATGCCCCGTCATGTGCCTTATGCGATGGAGCAACATCTGTTTTGAGAATGTGTTGTACTGGAGGTCTCACCTAAGTTAGCACGTTGCACATATTAATTTGTTTTTTTTGTGGTATAATGGACTTTTATTGATTAAACAAGATGATTACATTCAAGATTGACTACTCTAGCTATCTCATCAGGAAAATTTGGAAGCCAACAAGCAGTTACCTGTTGTGCCAGTCCTATACAAACAAGGGTGTGGCATAACCATATAGTTGAAAATTATATATATATAATTTTTTATACAAACTTTTAAACTTAGTTATAAAAACTATTTTCAATTACAAGTATAATAAAAATGATGTTGTGCTAAATTAACACAGTGTTTCGTAATAGAAGATACATTATTTTTGATACATTGTGCCTCAAAATATATTTAAAGCAAAACAAGTTTAATTTGGGAAAAGAGAGAGAGAAAATACGAAAAGGACAACATTGCAATCTCTTCAAACTAATTTGGGGTACTTGCATGAATATAGTGTATATGTAGTCGTGTACCATTTAATATCTTGGTAAGAATCTCTAAAGTGTATGCTCTAAGTAATATCTTGATAGCGGTTTCTAGTTTCCGGTTAGGTATAAAATAGAAGAAACGAGAGCATATAAAATATTTAAGAGGAGTTGTCACCGAATCATTTCACTTGTTTACTAGAATGTTTTTTTTTTTTTGCTTCAAATGTGTATTACATGCTGAAGTGGATTCTGTAATTTGTTACCGACTTGTGTGTGCTTTATTTAAGACGCCCTTGCAACTGTCCCCCGGGCCTATATCACAGCTCTGCCCGCCCCTTCTGGATGAGATAGCCTGGTTCAGTGATCTTCTTAGCCGTCCTCTTCTTCCCTCGTGCCTACGAGCGTCGTGTTGGCCTCCAATGGCGAGGGCTCTGGTGTTTCCCGCGCTCTTGTGCCTCGCGGTCCTCGCGCTGGACGGCAGCGCCGACGCGAGGAAGATGGTCGGCGTGTACGAGCTCAAGAGAGGGGATTTCTCCGTCAAGATGACCAAAGGCGAGCAAGGGTGCCTCCAGAATGATGTCGGTGTGCTGATGACATTGTTGCAGACCCGAGACAGTTTCAGACATGGATTTTATGAGCTCGAGGTCACATGAGCTTAGTTCAACAACAAAGTCCGACAAAATAGTGAAAGAAATCAAAACATTCTGATTTTTGGGGCAAGAAGCATTGGCGCTTTTTGTACATGTGTGTAAATTTTCACGACGAAATCACATTTGTGGAGGAGTCTGCAAAGAAATCAAAATCGATGCTCTGAAAAGAGTGTTTTTGAAAGCATTCTGGAGCTTCAATTTTTGGTTTTTTTGTTGTCCACCCGTTTACAAGTGTGATTCCATCATGAAATTTTGCATGCATATAGAACGTTTCTTGATTTTTATCATAAGATTGCATTTTTTTCTTCAGAATTTACTGTTCACTTAAGATAATGTGAGCTTGAGTTCAACTACTATTCAGGTCTTCCTGGTATCTCTCCTTCTAGGTTTTTTTTTGCTCGCCTCCTTCTAGTTTTCTAATCTGTTTTGGGTGGAATGGATGAGCTACATTGTTACTTGTTTATAGTAAATGTACTAAGGGTCTGTCTAGGACACATCTAGATGTGACATAGTTATGTCACATCTAATCTGATGTCCACTATGTTTGTGGTCTGTTTTTTTTGTCCCAGCTATTTTTTTGTTCCTTGTTGCTACGTTACTTGTGGAGGATTAGATGTGATATCCTTAGAAAACATCTAGATGTGAATTAGACAAACTGATGTACTAAATGATGACTGGATGGTCTAAAATTTAAATTTTATTGGAAATCACATCATAATATGTATGCGAAATATTTGTGAAGTTCTGGAAAAAATATAAATCTTTAATTGCATGAAAAGTTTTTTTAACAAAAGAAGGGCCTCCCCCTCTGACTTCCATTAAGAGAAACCAACTAGTCTTAGTTACTACTACAAACTACCCACCCCAACCACAAACGAAAGTACGAAAGACTACCATGCCACGTGTGCCGACCCAGAGTGACGGAGCATCACCTTCCTGACCAAGTGCAGGTTTTAAGGAACAAACTGAGACCACACATGCAGAAACTACGCATCACCTTCCTGTAATCTTTTTAATCTTTAATTGCATGATTTGTTAAAACTTTTGTTAGACTTATAGTTGTATTGCGTTTAGATAGAATATTGAGTCGTGTCCAAGTAGGACACTTATATCCTAGACCTTTTATATATATCGGGGGTAGACACATGATATAACCATGCCAACATAATAGCACGACACGCGGGGGAACCAGCGGCATGTGCCGGCGCCCGGGCGGCCGGGGTGCGATATTGTGACGGTGCCACGGGAAGGAGCGCCCATAGTCACGCCCCGGAGATGTAGCCATATCGGTGAACCTCGTTAACAAATCTCGGTGTCGTGCTTGTGTGATTGCTTGATCCTCGATAGATCGACGGGGCGTCTTGGATTTATTCTAGGACGCGTCTAGCCGGCGCCCAGCCGGCCAGTATGGTTAGCAAGCGGCCGATTATTTAAGAAATTTTTTTGTCCCCTTTCCTAGTCAGAAAATCTTTCTCATCTAATTCATTTTCCCCTGACGTATTAAATAGCAACACAGTCATACCTTTTGGTGCATGCACTTTGTTCTTCTATGCATTTATTTGTGGTTTCAGAATTTTAAAAAGGCATAACTTTTAATCTGCACATGGGAATTGCGATCTGTTTTCTTCGTTGGAATCTTCGCGACATGTTCTTCAGAATTAGATCCTGCATGGGTATGTTTCGACCGAATTAGTCTTCCTATCAACCAAACATCAATATGTGTGCAACTAAACTACATGCCGCACCAACTAAGCATATGTGTGTGCCAATAGTCTTTCTGTCAACTAAACATCAATGTGTGTGCACTAGACTACATTCCCGCGCCAACTGAGCATATGTGTGTGCTAATAGTCTTTCTATCAACTAAACATCAATATGTGTGCAACTAGACTACATTATCGCGCCAACTGAGTATATATGTGTAACTAGTTCTGTCAATCAAATATCAATATGTGTGCAACTAGACTACATTGCCGCGTCAATTGCGCATATGTGTGTGCAACTAGTGTCCTGCCAACTAAACATCAATATGTGTGCAACTATACTAAATTACAAGCCAACTGAGCATATGTGTGTGCAACTAGTCCTTCTGGTAACTAAACATCAATGTGTGTGCAACTAGACTACATTATAAGCCAATTAAACATCAATGTGTGTACAACTAGACTACATTATAAGCCAATTAAACATCAATATGTGTACATCTAAACTAAATTATAAGGCAATTGATTTTAAAAAAAGTTGCACAATGTAATACTAAAAATGCACAATGCAGTATTTTAGTTGCACCATATAACACTAAAGTTGGGATTAAAAAAATTTCGTCGAAACATATTCATGCGGGATCTAGTTCCAAAGACTTCGTCA
Source organism: Aegilops longissima (assembly GCA_021605205.1). Lineage (NCBI taxonomy): Eukaryota > Viridiplantae > Streptophyta > Magnoliopsida > Poales > Poaceae > Aegilops > Aegilops longissima. Next base: position 792,140,700 of record CM038677.1, on the reverse strand, counting down.
CGATGAATTCAACGGTGAAAACGGAACTGAATTTCGACGTGTGGTTTAAAAGATACGGCTTTAAAAGAATTTGAAATCCCGAAATAAAAGTATGTGGATCTGTTTTCTCTAACTGATGGGACTAATGTGAACACATTTAATGCCAGCACCAACATGCGCTACGAGACAAAAATATATACACATGCGGCCGCTCGGGAACACCAAATAGTGCGTACGCACTTTTTATATTTTAGGTTTATTCTAAGAAGTGGTATCATGAGCAAGGTCTGAGGAGGCCGCGTTGTGTGTCCATCTAGAGGACAGATTGTTATCAAGTTCATTGCGAAGACAGCTTGGGAGATAATTGACCGAATCAGTCGGTTGAAGTATCTTTTTCCGCGAAAGTCGTTTGGTCGCGTCCGGACGAGATTGAGATCGGTGAAGCAGTCCAGATCAAGCGGCGGAACGTGCAGCAGCAACTACGTTCTCAGGGAATTGGATCGAGCAGCGATCGGGAGGACCCACGTGCAGGCAGGCAAGCAGCAGGCGAGGCCACAGGGCGCCGGGCAGCGGCCAGAACGACTAGGTGGCGGCAGCATGCGCATGACGCGTGTGTAAGGCAGCAGATCGATCGGTCGTATGGCGACGTGACCTGGAGCGCGGCAGCAGGCAGAGCGCTAGGACACGTCGAGTCCGCTGCGAGGCAAACACGCGGAGGCAACAGTGCTCGGATCGGATCCCTATTGGAAGCGTGCAAGCGACGGCGGTGTAACACGCAAGGGCAGCGATGCAGGTGCGTGCGCAGGCAGCAGGTGCAGCTCACGCGTGTTCCAGACGGGGCGGCACGCGGTCCAGCGGGCGCAAGGCCTAAGCTGTGAGGCCCAGAGAGCTTGTCGTGCTCGTGGACAGGTAGAAGGCTGGTTCGTGAGATTTGTTAAAAAGAAAGAAAGGCGCCAGATATCTATGTGTGTATATTTTCCATCGGAAGCAAAGAAAAAGCAGGGACGGAGAAGCTTTGGGGCTGCATGTGAGCAAGGATGAACGGGAATTTTTTGATCTTGTCCACACGGGAAGGCTACTAGAGGGATTCTTCAATTGGCTCTATTTGCTTGGTACACGTACATGTATGTACGAGATGGTAGAAGTGCACGGTACAGAAAATAAAGGCGCGGTCGCAGGTCCATGGAAGATGGCGTGTGCGGCAAGGGCAACGTGTGTATAAGGCTTGTGAAGCCTGGAGCGTGTCGTGAGGGATCATGCAGACTCAGGGCATCAGGCAATGCACGGAGATGTGCGGGTGGACATGATGCAGGGTGAAGTATGGTTGCAGTCGGATAATTTTGGCTGGGTCGGACTGGAATGTCTGACGGATCGACGGGGATGTCGTTCAAAGCAGAAGACAACAGTGATTTCAGCGACGACGACATAGGAGCGTGATGCTGATGGTGGCCAACTTCTGGGGCGTGGAAACAGTGGTGCAGGCTTGAGGGCTTGTGTGGCTTCGACAGACTATGGCGCGGGGGTTGATTCAAGATGGTGCACACATGAGAGAGCTTGAAGTCGACAAGGCGCGGGGTAGCAAGGCGCAGCTACATGGAGTCATGTTGAAGGTGGAGTTGGAGTCTGATGGATGACTACACTCTGTGCTGATGGAGGGGCTACGGCGTAAATGCATGGAGAGTCGAAGCCTATTTCAGCGGGATAGCGAGAGACATGCAGATCGGACTGGGGCCCAATGGTCTGATGAAGGCGTGTTACTCGGCATCAGTCGGTGATGATCGGTGGTTCTTTGTAGTAGGGGTTTGAGTGGTGTGGGTTCGCGACCTTGGAGACTCGACCGGGACAGCAAAGACTCGACGCGGTGATAGCGGCGAGGCGTGTGGAAAGCATGGGACACGACGACAGGCCAAGGCACTGGTGGTCAGACAAAGTGTGCAGGGGTGCTGAAGCAGTGTTTACGAGTACCAGATTCAAGTTGGTGACTGGGTCTATCGGTGCCGGTTGATGGACATGAGTTGACCATTGAGAATCTGAGAAAGTGGAGGAAAGTCTAAAATTGTCAAAAGCTGAGAAAATACACCGTATATTCTGTGGTATTCAGTGCACATGGCAAAGTGCAGATGACAAGACAGAAGGAGGCGGAGTGCTGTAGCTATGGGACATGCCAGAGACTATCCAGAAAAGGGGTGAACCAACTGTGAATTTGACTCAGGGTGACACAGGGCGACGGTGAAATTCCTTCAAGTTTCAGACAGGCAGTCAAGAAAGAGCGGTGATGTTGAGTTTAGGTAACTCTTATATATGGGGTCCAATATGTGAGTTGTTCACTTTTCACGCAGACATTGGTCGGTGTGTGATGGCGTTGAAAGGATACTCTGAAAGTTGGGAGCACAAAGTAGAGTAATGAGGAACTTAATTTTGCTCGAGTGTTGACTGTGAAGAAGACGAGAAGGGACTACAGTTGCAGGTGGAGTCACATGGAGTCTGGGAGTAGCAGCGGTGCTCATGACGTATCTCAAGTCCAATGTACATGGAGATTCGACGCATGGATAAATCCAAAGTGGTGTAGAATATTCGTCAAGGTGGAGTTTGTTAAAGCTGTGTCGAATATTGTGTACAAGGTAGGTTACAGTTGGACTTGTAGTTGTATTGTGTTTAGATAGGATATGAAGTCGTGTCCAAGTAGGACACTTGTATACTAGGCCTCTCATATATATCATGGGTAGACACACGATGTAACCTATGCAACATAATAGCACGGGGGGGGGGGTGGGAGCCGGCGGTGTGTGGCTGCGCCCGGACGGCCGGGGTGTGGTATTGTGTCGGTGCCACGGGAAGAAGCGCCCATAATCAGGCCCCAGAGATGTAGTCATATCGGTGAATCTCGTTAATAAATCCCGGTGTCGTGCTCGTGTGATTGCTTAGTCCTTGATAGATCGACGATGCGCCTTGAATTTATTCTAACAACTTTAACAGTCGTTTTTACAATACTTGCCTAATTTAGCAGCTTGTGACCACGCCGCCCGCACTCAAGTCGCACCGGCGACATGTGTGCGAGTTCAACTGCACCCGCCGCTCGCGCACAGACACAGTACAAAGCTCCGGCGATGCTCCTTATCGGTTAATTTGGTCCCGGCGTTGCTCTTCTTACTGGCGTACATGGGGTACACGCACATGCTAGTGAGAAAGTAGCATGGATCGATTGAGCCGTGAGCTATATAGCTTGTGCATGCGACGAGTAACGGTTGTACAGTACAAACGAAAAGTCTGAGACCACCATGCCACGCGTGCATGCATGCATGCATGCATGCACTCCATCCGTTCCCAAATAATTGTCTTTCTAGCCATCTCAAATGGATTACAACATATACTTACGGATGAAGGATGACCGCGACAGCCCCCAATTTATCGTGCGGGCACACTCTGATTTTGCCCCCGTTCGAAAAAAAAAGAAAATCGAGGCTGGATCCGAACGAGTGGCCTCTCGCTGGCTCTCCGGTCCTGCGTGGAACGAGAGCGTGCATCGTTTGGGCTGTGGACCAGCGCGGCCTATGCTGTGTGTCGTATTACATCGTTGTGGCAATGCCGAAGCACGTCCGTCATGTGCACGCGGCGTGGCCATGATGGATCTGCACCGGCCGCTCGTACTAGCCAGCCAGCTAGAGCCATGCCCATCTACCATGGACACAACCTAGCTATCTGAAACGTCGCAAGTAGGTACCCCGTACCAATGGCGGAGCTTGTAGCAAAAAATTGGGCGGGCCACACTGTAAAGGAATGCTCATAGCTGACACATGGACTTACTATCATAGAAGCAAATGCTGCAAAGCTGGGTGGGCCATGGCCCATGTAGCCTTGCAGTAGCTCCGCCACTGCCCCGTACCCGTCGTCGAGTCCAGACAAAACGGAAGCAAGACGTCTACACTCAACATGATCTCAACGGAGGAAGTTTAAAAAAAAAGAAAACATGATTTCAACGGAGGCAGGACGAGCGCAGCCCCGGCCGGCCCCGCCCTCAGCCGATCAAGAGGAACATGGTAAGGTACCCCGCAACGAAAAATCCGGACCAAACCGGCGACACAACTGAACCCCGATGGATACGGCGCCAGCAGTTGCAGGTGGTTGAATGGAAAACAATGATCAACACGAGAAACGACTTACATATGAGTTCATGAACATAAATCCCGGACGGACACTAGTAGATTCACACATACATAGCCTCGACGAGAGCGTCTCCTCCCACCAAAAACGCGCATCGTCGAAAATTCAGAAATAAATCTAGAAAAAATGTGAGCACCAGGACTTAAAACCTGATGAGCTGGGAATACCATTGTCCTCCTAATCATTTAACCACAGGTTGGTTTCCATATACACATGTCCTTGATAGCATGGATGAAGGTTGTTATGATCCTACCGAGGATGCTATATCTCGCCTACTACCAATTCTATGATCAGCTCGCACAATAAAGCTTCAATCCGTCTGGCCCATTCACCCCAAAACAATTCCCGCACGGCTGCTCCCGGCACAACATGGACCAACAGTACTACAGTAGGGTGGTTTTCATGTCTTCGTTTTACTTTTTCTTGATTTTCCAGTTTTCTGTTATGGTTTTTTCCCTTTCCCTTTTCATTTTTCCTTTCCTTGTTGTTCTCCATTTTGTAGTTTCTTTTCAAACAAATAAACTCAAATTACTTTAAATATGTTTTTCCTTTTGTTTTCTTGTTTCTTGTTTCTACATTATTTTTCTAGTTCATCACATATTTTAAATATACTCATTTTTATTTTTATTTCTATTCTCTTTATTTTAAATATACATAACTCTTTTTTGTTTTCAGTTTAAAATATATTCATCACTTTTTTCAAGAATCCTCATCGTATTTATAACAAAATTTATTGGGAATCTCAAAAGATGTTCAGGAAATATTTCAGAAAAGATGTTCATTGCGTTTTATTTTTTTCCTTTATTTTCATTTTCTTGCTTTGCTTTATATTTTTGCTCCTGTGTAATTCCAAAATATTCATAGCATAAAAGACTATTTGTCTATAGCCACATTATGGCCTGGATGCAGAAAGCATATGTTCATGAACACAGATTGTGCATGTGTTTTATGGTTTGTCCGGAAGTATAGAAACTCTCTGATTTTTGACAATGTTATCTGGTCCGACCTAAAACAGATTTGGTGGCTGATACATATAACAATCATGAAATGGATGATACTCTTCAAGGAGGAGCCACTGGAGAGAGTGAGAAATTTCTCTCTGGAAGTCCCTCACATTCTCAGGGCACCTTTTCAGTTGATAGTGGGGTGAATGGCTTTGACCTAGACACTGAAGGTGTTTTAGGTCAGGTTGCCCTTGCCAAAATGTCACTGGGTGGAGTTATCTGCATCTTCGGGATACAGGATTAGCGCCAAAACATATCCTTTCCACCAAGGAATCTACTGATGAAGCTACATCAACAAGTAGTGTCGAGCCCTGTCGCTCACGTGGAGCTACCACCATCCCCAGTACAACTGCTGAAAAAGATGAAGATCCTGGACAACACTCGTACGACTGGATTGGATGTAGCTCTGAGCTAAGGGACAAGCTGCTGTACATCTGAGAGAAAAAGTTGAGAGTTTGGGCCTTGGAGGCTCAGCTTCCCTTCTGCATGTAACTCCATTAAAGTTTTAAAAACTCCTGTTTCATTGCTTATCGTGCGTGTTTTGGCGCGGCGACGCACGGGCGTGATAGTTTTATCTTGCTTGTAAGGTTAACTGTAAGTTTGCTCGTTTCTTTTCCATACTTTCTTTGGACATGCGTTTTGAAATTCTGGAAAATCAAAATATTTTATATCTTTAGTCGCATGAGAAGTTAAATCTTTAACATTTAATTTTTCATGTTTTTACAATATTTACCCAGTCTAGAAGTTTGTGACCACACCAACCGCACTGGCGACATGTGTGCGGTACAAATGTACAATGCTCCCGGCGATTCTCCTTATCGATTAATTTGGTTTCAGTGTTGGATCAGTTTGCTAAAGAAGTGTGGACTGAGGTAAAATGTTCTCATCACATCCACTTGAATCTTCAGAGCTACTGCAATTTTGGCAATGGTTACTAGACTGCTTGTCATTAGCTAAGGCTTTTGAAGCTATTGTACTTGTTGTTACTCTATGGCATATTAGGGATGCACGGAACAGTAGTATCCGGAATGGTGAATTGATTCTTCATCCGAAGCGAGTGACACAGAAGGTCAAAGCTTATGTGCACTTAATTTTGCAGCACTCTCTTAAAATGAAGTACTCCAACAGATGTGAGACCCAATCTTCAGTCCAAAGTGGTCTCCACTGCCGGAGGGCTTGGTGATGGTTAATACTGATGCTGCTATCTTTCCACATTTTAAGCGCATGGGTTCGCGGGTGTTAATCCGTGATCACAATGGCTCCTGTTTAGTGGCAACAGATACTTTTTGTTGGAATTTCGCCCTTAGATCGATTACATCAGATACGAGGAACACACGCGCACAAAAAAGATAGCCAGGGGCCCTTGTCGTGTCCTCTTTTCTCTTTATTTTCTTGTTTCTCAACTCACAGTGCTACAAATCTCATGACCTGGCTGTGTATATATACACGTACCAGCTATAGCATCAACCGACTCAAGACTTACTCGTACTTAGTTTGGGACTCCAGAAGCAACACGGACATAGCCCAATACAGGCAAAGCTACAAAGACTCTTAGTCTAATATAGGAACACTACTACTAGGGCACGCGAAGGCACCTTCCTAAGCTAATCAACCGGCAACACTGATCACCGGCCCTTTGGTAATCCTAACATGACTCAATGAACTTTCCTACTTTTATCATTAACACACGTAGGTATGTTTGGATTATTCCGACATTCACCCCTAATCCAAACATCCCACTCTTTACTCAACGAGACACCCAAATGACCTCATGTTCATCTTGTCAGTGCAGTTGTCTCCAATGATGCGACTAACCGGACAACAAATTCTATTTTCTTCGTCACGATGGCCACCACTTCATCACCATCTTTTCTTTCTCATACCGACTTATAGACTGGAATCAACGATTATCTAGACTACCAGCCAGACTGCCACATCTTAGCATGCTACATGCCGGCTAAACACATAGCCTAATGCAGGAACTCAACTTAACTGTTGCGCGTTCATCTTCACGTTGATCTTCGTCTTCTCATCGGTTCCTTGTGGATGGGGAGACATCTCTTCACCCGCCACATCTTCAATCTTTCTCATTGTCGCCGATGCCACATCTTATCGAATGATACCTCCTGTCCAGCGGCAACACAACTCGCCATGTACGTGCAACTCATCTTCACCGTATATGAACTCGCCGGAACTCCACGACCACGAACGGAAACGCAAGGCACGAATTCATTTTTTCGCCAGCTCTCACTCGCAATTCTCCTCCACCAATGGCGCATCTCAACTGCAGTAGAAGATTCACATACCTGAGCTCTTGGACGCACCTTATAAGAACTGATGTGCACACCTCGATGACGGCTCGCAACTTCGCCATCTCCACCTTGCACCCTCCAACGATGATCTCGATGATTTCCTCGGCGTCGCAACTTCAGCACCTCCATAACCATCAACAATCACCAACGCCTTGCCGACGAAAGCCCTGTCGCCCTCCTCCAGGTCATTCCGCAGAACGGCAATCAACTGTCGCCTCGCTTACGACAGTGTCCTCGCCACCTTCTCGCCATCGCTCCGCCGAACGACTACCACCTGATCCTCCACGTGGCTGCACCACCCAGCGACTATATCGCCCACTCCTCCTCGTCATTATACCACCCAACGACTATATGGTTCGTCCTTCCTCGTCGTTGCACCACCCAACGACTATATCGCCCGCCCCGAGGCGCTAGTTGGGTCACCACCCCGGGGCAAGCAAAGCTTCACCGCGACCTTGCTCTGATACCAATTGTTGAAATTTCGCCTTCAGGATCGATTACATTAGATTCAAGGAACACACGCGCACAAAAAAAATGATAGCCAAGGGCCCTTGTCGTGCCCTCTTTTCTCTTTATTTTCTTGTTTCTCAACTCACGGTGTTACAAATCTCATTTCCTGGCTGTGTATATATACACGTACCAGCCATAGCATCAACCGACTCAAGACTACAAAGACTCCTAGAAGCAACACGGACATAGCCCAATAAAGGCAAAGCTACAAAGACTCCTAGTCTAATATAGGAACACTACTACTAGGACACGCGAAGGCACCTTCCTAAACTAATCAACCGGCAACACTGATCACCGGCTCTTTAGTAATCCTAACATGACTCAACGAACTTTCGTACTTTTAGCACTAACACACGTAGGTATGTTTGGATTATTCCAACACTTTCTTCGAGCAAGTCACTTCCCCTCAGCTAGGTGAACCAAGGTTGTTCGACATGCCCTCTCCTTTGCTCTAGATCATGGCTTCAATAAGATTATACTTTCCTCTGATTGCCTGTCTCTCATTCACAAACTGAATAATGCTGCTAGGGAGAAGACCATGACCGGTGTTGTAGTTTATGATATCAAGGAGTTAGCTTCTAAATTTACTTCTGTTTCGAGTAAATAGCATAAAGCTACCAGTTTACAGGCTAGGGTTCCAAAAAACTACCGGTTTTTAATTTTTCTCAGATAACTACCAAATGAGCGGTCGGCTGTTTCAAAAAACCATAATCATAGAGTGCTTTGAAATTGATCGCGATTATGACAGTTGGGACCCGCATGTAAGAAAACCGTTAGTTTGACCGTTAGTTTGACTGTTAGCTTACGTGTGGGGTCCGCATGTCAGTGTCCTTTGTCATATTCTAAAATAAAAGATATGTTCTCAGAAAAAAGCAATCGGGTCCCTGGATGTTTTTAGAAAAAGCAATCAAGTCCCTGGATGTTTTCAGAAAAAGCAATCGGGCCCTTGAGGATAACTCGCCCACAGACGACGCCGGTAGCTCGCCGGCAGCCAGCTCGCGGGCAAGGCGAAACGAGGCGGCTCGGCCGCCGCGTTCCTCGGCACGAGCCGGGCGACCGACTGGGTGGCTGGGTTCCCCGCCGACCGTTGCCGCTGCTCCTGGCCATGGCGCGCAGTGGCCCGTGCTCCTTGGCGCGGCGGCTGAGCCCCTGGGCCATGGCGCGGCTGGTGTCGCCCCGTGCTCCTTGCCCCAGCTGGTGGAGGCCCATTCTCATTCGCGCAGTTGGCGGCGACCCTTGCTCCTGGGCGCCGCGGGCGCGCTCCTGGCCATGGCGCACGGATGGCAGTGACCCGTGCTCCTGCGCTGCAGCTGCTCCTCCGCGCGACCTTCGTTCCCGCCGTCGTCCTTGTCTTACCGCAAGA